>JAPWLS010001440.1:0-48555 GCA_028551675.1 Tineola bisselliella
ACAATCTGTCACTGTCTAGTGTGATGGATGTATTCACTTCTCAAGGCTTTAAGAAACTTCTACAGGTGTGCTATTAATCATAAACATTTTCGGTTTTAGTTAAATAATATTTATTTTAAATAAAAACAATAGAACGTCTCATTGCACCATTGAGTTAAACAATATAGAGAATCGTTTTGAAAAGAAATATGTACTCAAAGCATAAAGGCCAGTGAATGAACATTAACTAATTAATATTTATATAACAAATGAATCGCTCTCGAAGTTTCGAAAAATAAAAGTAGTGCACGTGTGAATCCATACATTATGCATGTAACGGGTGACCCTGCGCGACCTTTATTGTCATTTAGAAAAAGAATCTTTTCTTTTTAGCGGGAAAAAGGGAAAGCTATGTGAAAGCCGAAGGACTCTCTCTTATATTTCTTTTAAGACATTCTTTTGTTTTTTAGTAGTCCAGTTTCACTGGATAATTGTAAAGAGAAGTTTGGTTTACCAATTCTTCATCGGGCTGGTATAATGGTACTGATACTATCTCAAGTTATAGTTTAATAAAAGAATTTGTTTTTTTTTTCCAGAAACCACAGCTGATATCTTTTGGTAAAGAAGGAAAACTTGGTGTCAATTTTGGAGGCTATCATGCTGCCGTTGGAGGTTTATTAGGTACGAATTATTTATTTTTATTTTAATATTTTGATGTTTACAAGTAGTTTGTTGTTTAAAGATTGAGAGTTAGTGACATTATTGAGACTTAGGGTGATATACTAATGATTAGGTATATAAAAAATAATTGTTTTTTTTGTATTATACTATAAACAAACATCGAAGTATTTTTAATTTCCCCAACAGCTGTTAAAAACATGTATTTTTATTTTAACCTTCAAGTAGGTCATGGCCTTATACCTTAGGTACTAAAATTCCCACAATTGTCTAGAATCAATTGTTTTTCATTGTTACGTAATGTCTATTAATTAGATTGTTAAATAATTAATAATGAGGTTTTTAATGATGTAAAACTAGTATAGATAATTATTGTGTTTGAAAGAGAACTTTTATAACATTTTTTATAAATTGGGAGAATTCTGGGGGGCTACTCAGGAATATCCGAAGTTTCGAGATACGGCCGTCACCTCTGTAGCTTACGTGAATTTTGACATATAAGCACGTAAAAAGTCCTGTCAAACGTTCGTAAAATAAGCCTTGAGTAGTCTATCCGTCGTGACGTTGCTGTCAAATCCGTAATTTTGTAAATGATTACGGGCCCCTAAGTGTTCCTGATTAGGAAATGGCTGTATTTTCGTTTGTGCGCCTGAGTATCCCCCGCTGGTCCGTCAATCTGGAGACAAGGCGCGTTCGTTCTTTCAATCCGGTATTTTTTTATATGTAGCTTAGCTATAAAATTTTATTATACAGGAGTCTTTTATGTACTTATTCTGTAGCCTTTTTTGTAACTATGTTTCTCCGATAGGCGGTGGGAATGGCGGTTTGTTCGCTGAAGCAGGCACACCGTTCGGACAAGCTGCCAAGGCTGGATTAGGAGGAGCAGTCAATGGAGCTGGTCATTCTGCAGGTTAGTTATATACTAAGCTAAAAATAAAAAGCTTAAAATAATATTAATAACATTCTCTTAATCACCACTGAGATAGTCAATATAACAACGAGGTCAACTGTAATCGCTTTGTGAAATTGCGATTCTGTAAATCCTACCATGTTGATAGAACCCGGCGAATTATAAAGTCATAGAACATATATTTTGAAAATAAATGATAAAATTTAGTGCACTCAGTTGTTATTGATTCGTAAAAGTAAAATTCTAGATAAATGAATAACTTTCCGCGTTGTAAAAGAAAAAGATATACGCAAATTACTTACCACAACCTTATTTGCGTTATTTAAACTCAAAACAATTGACAATACAAACATCCTAAAGGCCTAAATGGTTGAAAAACCTAAAAAAAATAATATTATATTTAATATTATATATTAAATAAATTCGTATAAATTCGACAGCTAAAGTCGAGTATCTCATAACTGCATACAATAGACATGTAAACAATATTGATAAGATATAAAAATAATTTTGAAAGTAAACATTTTGAAAAATTATTATTCATTGTGACGCCTCGGTGTAACTTAAGTTAGGGTTTCCTTTTATATTAATAATGATTCGTAATTAAGTAAAATTACGTTTCCTTCGTCCCCACTTCGTGGAGGGAATGCTGAAATTCGTCAGGGTGTGAGCGATCCTTAATATTGTTATTATACATTTTATTTCAAAATTTTGTATTTATAAGTTTATAGTAATTAAAAAAAATTGTAATCGATATGTACTATAGCATTTATTTGGATCATTTTTAATTGCGTAGTAAATGATAGTGAATAAAACAAAAGCATAAATTTAAAATTCGTTTTAAAATTCGAAATTTGAAATCGTTTCAAATTCAAGTCACGTGAAAGCTGCAGATTTTAATATTTCTGAAGAAAAATGCACGTACCACTAAACAAATTCATATAGCCTGGGAAAATCCTGGAGATTATTTTATGTGAAAACTTACATCCTTGTATGTTTCTCGACTGTCCATTATGTGACATGAATTTTTTTTGAGATGTAACTTATGAAGTTCATAATATTTTTATCTCTACCGTTTAAATGAACTTTACAGTTGATGCATATTATTATTATTATTATTTTGTTTTATTATATACTAGCTTTAACCCGCGGCTTCGCTCGCATTTAAGTCATTAAATAAGTATCAGAGATCATTTCAATAGAAATGAATCAATATGATTCCAAACAGCTGAAACTATAGACAGTTGGAAACTATAGTAACAAATATATATTTTTTTAATAAAAAGTATCCCATGTCACTTCTAGTACCTCCAAAAATATGTGTACAAAGTTTCATGATGATCGGTTAAGTAGTTGTTGCGTGAAAACGTAACAAACAAACTCACATTCATATTTATAATATTAGTAGGGATAATTGTATTTTTGGTAAGTCCAAGTGTTTTAATAGGAACCTACGGATGATGTAAAAGAATAGAATTGAAATGAAGAAATTGGTCTTACCAATCAGGATGGTTCAGTCCATATTGATCTTATTAAATTATCAAAGCGATGACTAGCGATAGAAATACTTGTCTGTAGTAACGTTATTATTGCTTATATACTATACTTAACATTAGGTGGAGTGCGGTTGCGGTTAGACTAGATAATACTTAACTAAAATAATTATTGCGATAAGATAAAATTCTTTCGTTAAGTTTTACACTCATTTGGGAATACATACAAGAGTTGTACCTATATATTTTAGAGGAAAGTGCACGTGTTACATACGTACTCTATATGTATAGTATATAGTATATATGTGTAATAAAGCAAAATGAAAAACAAGACATTATTTTTATAAGAGATTTACGGGGTTATTCTGATTAAATTTGCACGTACGAAATCCGGCTCGAAGGACCAACTATGTGTATGTACTAACAAATTATAAACTTCTTTACTCGCTTATCACTTTATTTATTACTTATATTTTTTAAATTACACTGAGGACTTAAAATAAAACGTAAAATTTGTTAAAAAATAATTGACAATAACTGACAGCACGTTTGACGGTTAAAATTAGGCATACACATCGAATTATCCGAACATTCTGTATTTTTAATAGCTTCCTTATTGGGGCCTTAGTGGCCTATAGTTTTTAGGTATATTATTTCCTATACAAATAAATATTAATAGTATCTTTTAAAAATTCTAGATAAGACTGTGTTTTGTTTTTATTTTTATTTTAATAAGTCTCTAATAAATCTTTGACGGCTTTTATAGTGCTCTAGTTACTACACCAGGTTGTTTCGCAGAGGAACCTAATTCGATTATAAAAGTCTTGAATTTGGGTACTATATTTTATACGAGGACGATACCAAATCGAATTGTGATTGTTCGGGTTACGAGAATAACGCCCATTCGTGTACTCACATGGATAGAAGTATAATAAAATATGTAAGATGATGCATGGACTTGCCAACCGCATTGTGAATTTGATAAAAACGCTTTGGGAGTTAAATAAATACCTTCTAGTGAAATTTACCTTCGAATACGCGTTTATTACTTAAAATGATATTATTTTCTATTCTATTCAGTAATTATTTTCTAATACGCAACATTACCAATGACAAAAAACTTGCAGAAATCCCAACACGCATCGGATGCCGGTCTATTTGTATATATTGTGGTTGCGAAACTAGTTTTTCTTATTTTCAATACGAAAATCTCTGGCATCACTTTCGTAGTAATTTACTAATAATAAATATAATAACCTAACGTGTTAACACTAGAAAGACTTAATTTTAGTATATATATACCTATATTTAGGTATAACACATATGTATATACCGGAAATGAAGGAGGGGGAGGTAACTACTATTATCAATAACCGCATTTACATGACGTACAAAAAGTCACTAAATTCTATCATTATATACATAGTTTTTTTTTCTAATTGGAATCAAAAAGCAGTCAAAATGACTTCTTCGAGCAATCTAGTGTTAAGCAGCTATTATTGGGTTGGTTAATCTAATTTTAGGTCCTGTTTGTCTTGTCTTGTCCTAATGCTCATAACACAGGCTGTCCTGGTTTGGACCTAAGACTATATAAACGTATTCATTCCTTAATAAATTACCCTTTATTAAATGTAGCGATTACAAACGTGCATGGGTAGAGAACAATATACGGAACATCTACTGTGACGTCAATGTAACCCAATGTACTAGCAGACAGTGATTAATAAGCATCGAATGTAGTGATTCACATTGTCGCAATGCCTCGAGGAAAATTCCAAATGCGTCTAGAATTTACAACTAACATGTTTATAATTGCGGAACAAAAAAATAGCTGTTATTAAAATAATTGTTTTAGTGTTATTTTTGTATTAAAGAAAAAATGTTGTACAATTCGTGAAGATTTGTTTAAGATTAAATCAAATGACTCCACAATATTTAATATTTTAGGTCATTCGTAGTTGAGCTTATTTAAAACACTTATATAACATATTTAAAAAATAATTTTAATCAGCAATAGGAAGCCATAAAAAAGTTTAGATAAAGTGTACTGATGTTAATAAACATTGTTAGTTACTTGTGGTCAAAAGACCGGCTCAGTCTTTTAGTGTTTAGTGCATACTTTTGGATCAAAGTTTGGTTCCACTAGATGTGCTTCATAAATTTGTTTTTATTTGTTAATTAAATAAATAACAACATGCAACAACAAATAACATGCTATATAAACGCGCAATGTTAATATAAACTCACTGAACCTTCACTAACGTAAACCTAATAAAATCTGGTAACGGGTTAAGACTTAAGATTAAGTTTCGTAAGATTTAAGTAAATATAGTGTTACAGAGAGCAACCTTGGCATTTGATAATACGAAACGTAATTTAACATTTCTTTGAGATCAATTCTTAATTGCGTCATTCTATATATAGGTATTAAAACATTATTTAATTGGAAACGAGTAATAAAAAATATATTTCGCATATAAAAATTTATTTTAATTTAATAAATAACTCTATACTAATAAAATCTTTATTTACGTATTAATGTTAAAAACTCTTAATTTTTTTTTTTATTTGGTTTGTAATGTAATAGAATATTACCCCTGTAATAATTTCTAACACCGACCTCGTAAATAAACAGTTGGCTGGGCTTTCGCAGTCTTAGTATAATGTAACATACTTTTATGCTTTTCTTTAGTATATATGTGGTCTATAGTTCCTTGTGTACTATATTATAGTACATATACATGTATTTTATATACATATATGTTATTAATTTGACATTTATTGTAACCACTGTGCAATTTGATTTATAAATTGTTATTTACTTTTTTTCTGAGTTATATTCAGTTTTTTATTGGTATTTTTTTTCATGCACAGGCTATGATTGACGAGTTTCTTGTGATATTCTTTTCGCCATACGCCTTTCCGAAGTCACGGTAGAGTCTAACGATGAGCAAGCACGCTTTTAGTGCCCATGCTAATAAACGATTTTCATTTCATTTCGTGTCATAGTTTATTTTATTTCAAGGTGGTCTCTATGCTGGTGCGACAGCCGGAGGTGGTGTTCAAGCATCAACTGGATTGTCTGGTGGTGTTACTGCCGAGAAATCAGCTGGAGTCGGTTACGCGTCAGCTCAAGCTGGTGATCATGTAGCTTCTTCTGGCTTGGTTAGTTAATTTTATCTTAGAATGTTGATGAAGAAGAAGTAGTTGTTGATGATTTTATATATTTTAGAATTTATGGTCGTTGACCCTTCCTTAAGTCATGGTAATCAAGATTTTCTTGAAAGCAAATATAATTAGACGTTCAAATATTTACACTTAAAAATTCATACAAAATCAGGCAGAATTTACTTTAGAAAAACTGTGCAAATAGACACATCATTGTCTAATTAGCAGGAAAATTAATTATGATTGTACACATACAATATTATATTCTTTGCAGGGCGGCGAATCGTCCATAGCAGGGTCATCGGGCTTCTCATTTTCAGGAACCAAATCCTTCGGGCTCACAAGTGGTGTTGTCAAAGAAACCGAAGGAGTACCTCTACAGCCAGTAGAAGTTGTTAAACCAGTTAAAATACATAAGGAAGTACATCTTGAAGCTGAAAATGAAGTGAGACCAGTAGTCAGAACTGAAGTACAGCCTACTGTAACACTTGTTAAAGAAGTGAGTAGACGCAAAAGAGGAGGAGGTTCATATTTCTTCAGAACTACTTTTCATGAACCAGTTGATTTTCAACAATTATTTAGATCTGTTTTTAGAATTCCTGAACGTCAAATTTGGAGACCTGAACATGATTTTTCAACAAATGAGGTTTGTCTTTCAGTTTGGAAGCACAAACGGCACATACTGCCTTCGCGTTGAAAGATATGACTATTTCAACACTACACACTATTATTTTTATAAAATACATATGTCAAAGAATATTTATAACAACAAACTTAACTCTTACAGATATATGATCTTGGGTTCTACGTATTCTAACACTTTTTTTTAAATAAAACGTCTGTAAACAAAATTGCATTAGTTATCTTTTAAAAACAATTTAATTAAAATAACGAAGTCCATGGCTCATTTTGCTTCTTCACATCTATATATATATAAAAATCAATGGCACTTTTCGTTGTAATTTTATAACTCGAGAACGGGCTCACCTATCCAAACCAAATGTTTAGGCTTTGTTCGGACTATTTAGTAGATGGTTTATGTGAAGTTTGCACAAAATCGGTCGAGCGGTTCTTCATTAATCACATTTTTTGTAACAAATTAATTCAATAAATGGCGGATTGTGCTGTCATATTGAAACTATTTTCAGTGTTGACAGTAATTGAAACTTTTTATGTCATTCATGCTGTTTGATTGCATGAATTTGATGTTCCAATTAATTTTTTTTTAATATTTCACTTTATACTTAGCGAAGCACGTACCGGACCGCTAGTATTTACTAAAATTGACTATATTTTTATCTTAAGATTAAAAGAAATACTGTCACAAGCAGAACTACTATATAAATAAATAAAATTAACCTTTAGGACGAAGAAAGTTTACGTAGAACCCATCGATACGACATTTGTAAAACCACGAGTGAGATGTCTGTGTTTCCTAATATCACAATAAATACAAGATTACTATTTGCACTAAAACACAAAACCAGAGTTCCCTAGGACGACAACTCTGAATCTAACAAGCTCTATGTTTCGCAAAATAAGCCCTAGTTTTTATTTGACATCTAGTAATATTTATTTATGTATTTGATATGAAATTTTGGCTGATATTTTGTTAGTTTTAAATGGCATTACAATCTTATAGTTCTCTCTAAATTGGTTAAATAATTGCTACTAGTAGAAGTTAATTCAGCATCTATGGATCCAAAATACATAATCTATGTCATTTTATGTTTACCCTTAGGTATACAATAGGATGACAATGCCCCTATACAGCAGCTATTCTTCTACATCATAGTAGATTTATAATATATTATTATGACATTAGTATGTAAGTGGAAAATGCCAGTATACAGCAGCTAAATCAAATTGATAATTAATAAATTTATTACATTTATATTTGTATTGATGAGTAAGAGCGCTCTATTGGAGCCCATTTACTAAAAGTAAATAAATAAAAAAATAAAAATATCCTCGGGTAATATTGTTCCCTATTCGATATCTAGTCGTTGTATATCAACTGTATTAAAACCCTAAAAACTAGGTGTCGAATAAAACTACATATAACACAAAAAGCTGATATATTAATTATATCTATAGGTATATGTACCACAACCAGTTGTACAGAAGACGGTGACACATGTCCATCGAGTCAAACCACATCACTTCCACAAACACGCCTACTTCGGTGGTTACGTAGGGGGATACGTACCTCCCCCACCACCTCCGCCCCCGCAGGAGTTTGTATACAAAACCGTTCAAGTGCCTGTAGCTCAGAAGAGGATTGATGTCGTGTCTGCAGCAGATGTCGGCGCTGGAGTAGGTACCGCTGTTCAGACCGGTGGTGTTGGCAATGTTGGGTTTACAAAGAGCGTTACTTTTGAAAGAAATCCCACTTTCTTTGCTGATATATTTAATGTGAGTTTCTTATCTTTTAGAAAATATAATGTATTGGAATTAATTTAAATAAATTAAATTAAATATCCTTTCCTTGTTATTTATTGATAAAAACTATAGTAAAAAGTAGTAATGACGCTACGTTTGTATTTTAAAATTATTAATGTACAATAAATAAAGTATTTTATAAAGTAATTTTGAATGTAAAATTCCTTGGAATTTGTTGGAGTACATCCAAGAAAAGTGTTATAATTTGTGTTGCTTTCCTCTGCAGATTCCAATCCAGACGTTGAAAGCTGTCGGGAATTTCCTCGGCAATGCTGGAGGAAGCACTAACATCTCCGTCCAAAAAACAGCTTCAATTCATGCAGGTTAAATAGTATAACAGAATCGAATAACCTTAGAATGCTCAAATAATTTTAAAAATTTTTATTTAAACAAATTATTGAATTAAAGAAACATTAAATTTAAGTCGATTTTTTTTTGTTGGAATGTTTCAAAGAACAGCGACCAATGAACAAGTTTAAGTGTTTAAAAAAACTACCCTCATGATATTTTTATTGCTACGGTTTTACTAGTTTTATATTTTTTTTATGAGGACTCCTTTGGAAGGAGTTTTTGCTGAAAGTTGTTGAAACAATAAATTATTTTATTCAGACGAAACACAGCTGCTCGAAATCGTAACGAGTCGCTTTCGCTGGGTTCATTAATTTATGTTTAAGTGTCTATCTCTTTTAAGATATTTTTATAGTTCATTGCCACTTTTATTCCATCTTTATTTTAATAAGTTACTACAATAAAACATTAAAGGGAGAAATGTAAATTAAATTATGTTTTCTTTTGTTGCCTTTTATTTAGTTATAAAACAATCATTTACCTTCATCTTAGCTTTATTTTCAGATTAATTACCTACTTACTTAATGTTAAAATCTGCTACAGACGCAGAATCATCGAAGCATGCCCCTGTACCATCTTCATCATCAATAACATCAACCGATACCAAAATTACAGTAGACACCTCACCCGTTTCTAAAATTGTAGATGATATCCTCGCTGTAAGTTCTCGACATTTCATTGCCTTTTGTAAGCATTTTTTCATACTAATACAATAACCCTTTATATAACGTGCACTTTTTGTGTAGGGGAAAGTGGGGTAAAGTGAAATAAATTCGTGAAAACTTAATAATCACAATTTTAAGTATGAGAGTTTCGAGATCTTTCTTTGCACTTTAGTTTGTTATCAAGCGGACTGCGGTCATTAAACATTTACATACATAATAAACATTAATTCAGCTGTTCCACTTTTCTCTATTGAAACGTATTATTTGCAAATCAACGGTTTATACTAATTCATTTTATCGTTAACCTTACTAATATTTACATAAATTATTTTATAATCTTCTTTGTAAGCTATCATGCCCAGAAATCCTATTTATTCCCAACCATATATCTAAAGTATATAAAACATGCACAGTGAGCAAAATTCAACGTGTTGTCACCTAAACAGGAGAGAGGTAAGTGGTGTTATATTTTCAGTGAACAAAGGAATTGCGATGTTACGTTCACCCCATAATATTTCATAGCCGCGTCTGAAATTTAATCCCGGTACGATATGATCCTAATTCGACGTATAAAATAAAAATATTCACTTAATATAACGTTAGAGAACTGAAAAAGAGTATTTAAAAAACAGAATAAAGTTTTGAATTCGGATTTTTAATGTAGTAATTAGGTGTAAATTTTTTTATAACTAAATGCACAGTCGCATAGGTAGATAGGTATACAGTTAATGTTATTTAAAAAAATATGTCTATCAAGCTTAAGGTGATATTTCCATAAAAACAAGGTGGTTTTTGTTAAAAATAAAAGCCCTTTATTTTATTTTATTACTTAATAATACAGAAAAAATAATACAGAGCGATCTCTAAGAAGCGTTCTCTTCCAGACAACCAACTTTGAGTCCTTTATATTGTTAAGAACCTAAGATCTTACTTAAAATTCCTCTTGTCTATGACATCGTTACATTATAATGATGTAAATGTATTCGCGGCTGTTTGAGAACGTGTCGTATTGGGATCAAACCACTTATGAGATGTCAAGTTTAAGTGCATAGTGGATGCATCTCTTACAATTACTGTAGTTAAGTTCTTACACGTGTAGTTAAATTGTATTGTTAATAACATAGTTGTAAATACTCCTGTGCCTTTTGCAATGTATTTTTGATTACATAAACTAGTAGGTTATTGTGGGTTCACTAAACCACGCGAAGATACTATTCTTACTATTTTTACCATCGTAATGTTAAATTAAAAAGTAACCTAAATGAACGTGTTAGTTAAATAAAAACAAAAAAGAAACGGATTAAAAATTCTAATTAGAAAAAAATCTAATTAATTACCGCTATATATGTCAAATTACTTATTCTTGATAAAAAAAAACAAGACAAAAAAAAAAGAAGAAAATTCTTTCAGTGAATTTCAGAAGGTAAAAGAATTTATCAAAAAATATTTTATGTCGAAATGTTGTCACGGTAAAATAGGTTGTATATTTTTTTTCTAGATACCTATTAACACTTTGGGTGCTGTCAATAAATTTTTGGAGAATAACATTCCGACAAGAAAAAGGATACAGGTATGAAATTAAAAATTAAATAATTCCTATAGTATAATAATATAGGCACAACAAAGAGTGGTAGGCAGACTGATGATGGCATTAGCCCAGTATGTCGTCCCGGAGCAGTACCACCACTTTCAAGCGGAACACCCGTGAAGTGACCTAGTCGCGTTTCGGGATCAGCTTGGAAGTAGCCGGGATAACGAGAGGAGTGTGCCCTGTCAATTTGGACAGAGCACATTCGTCTCCTCAAGCCGGCATAGTGGAGTCGACTGTTGCGCGCGGACATCTGTCTGTGGTAACAGTTGTCTGTGCTCATGGACCGCACTCTAGCTTAACATCAGGCGGAGTGTGGTCATATGCTGGGCTATCAATAAAAAAATAAATTAAACATTTTAAACATTGTTAGTTAAATTTTAGGCGTTTCAATCAGCAAGTACATAATGCGAAATGTAGCAGTCGCTGGATCCTATTAACTTTGTCCGAACTAACTAGTTTTTTTTTAAAATACTTCAAAATATAATTCATCATATCAAGAAAAAATCAATCATATTGTCAATGGTTTCTGAGATACTCAATACAACAACGAAGAATGTACACAAACAAACTATGGACAATAATAACTTTTAATCGCTCTGTTGTAAAATTGCGATTTTGTAGAGCCTACTATGTTAATGGGACCGGGGTCGTATTAGGACATAAATTGTGAAAGAAAAAACAACAGAAAGCAGAATATATTTAAAAAAAGAACCGGAAAAGAGATCTCGTTCATATCAACCATCTGTGGGCTTATCACGAATTTAATCTGGCTTTCGAATCGAGCTGTCACAAGTAAAACGGATCCGTTAGCAATCGGAATCATGTATTTTTACTAACGACTAACGAGCACCAGCAATCTATCAAATGAACGAAAGATCGAGACGTTCGAAAATTAACAAAAAGTATCTAAAATATTGTAGTTCCAAATCCGCACGCGGTGGCGCTGCTCAAATTTCCATACAAATCTCTTGAAGCGAACTCGGTTCGAAAGCCAGACTAAAATTCGTGATAAGCCCACTGGTATAAAACAAAACACAGACTTCTTTCTAACCTAACAACAGACGTCTATAAAAAGTTGGATTATTACAGTCTATAAAAATAATAACTTAGTATCTTTTATACACTACCCTACAATTTTAACAATCAAGATAATAATAAAAGAGAAACTTTAAAGGATTACTCGTCTTTTATTTTCCGAGAGGGTGGGTAGTCATCGTTTGCGATCTTCAATTAATTCTTAAAAAGGAATTTTGCTTAGGGATTTCTTTTATTATTATTATTTTGTTACTACTCTAATTAATTATACCTGCTAAACAAGGATTGTGACCGAGTTGGTATACCAAAATGAAACTTAGCAATTAATCTCCTAAAAACAGATAGTACCAATGTAACTTTGTTATGTCGTTGGATTCTGAGTGTTTGTCAATTATTCAACGAGTCTATATACAACTCGGCTACAATAGTTTGTTATCACAGATGCTCTTTCTAATTATTATTTTATTTAGGTAGAGATTTAGTGAGCTAGTCATGATAAAACAAAATTGTTTGTGGGCTTTTATATTAGCAGGTCCTTCAGTTAAGCTAAACGTAGAATTAGAAATAGCGATCGCGACCACATCATTAATTTAATAAGATTTTATTTATATTATATTTGTTTTTGATCTGGGTGTCTACTCAGGCATATCCGAAGTTTCGTGATACGGCCTCACCTCTGTAGCTTACGTAAATTTTGACATATAAGCTCGTAAAAAGTATAGTCAAACGTCCGTTAATTAAGCCCAGTTTAGTTTATCCTTCGTTGCTGTCAATTTTGTAATTTCGTGAATGATTCCGTAATCATTCCATAAGTGTTCCTGAGTAGCCCCCCTGATAACAACAACACGAGGTAACTATGTACCTACAGATCTACTTATGTAAATACAAAAAAATAAATTATTACTCTGTTAGGTTTACTATCGGATTGATTTTAATTACAGATTAATTTAATCGCATATAATCTTAAAATTATTTTATTTCAGGTAACACAAGAAATAGACAGTCCAACCAGAGTGAAACTCGGTCCCAAGGCCAGAAGACGTGCGAGTAGACATCCAGTTGTCATTGTAGAAGAACCAGTAGACGTGAAAGATGTAAAGGAACAGTGAATAAGTTCGTTGGAAAAATATCGGGTTTAGGGATTTTTGTATAGAAATAAATAAATTATTAATTTGTTATATTCATTATACATTTAAATAAATAATTCGACTTATCAGAGGGCTTATCACGAATTTTAGTCTGGCTTTCGAACCGAGTTCGCTTCAAGCAATTTGTATGGAAATTTGAGCAGCGCCACCGCGTGCGGATTTGGAACTACAATATTTTAGATACTTTTTGTTAATTTTCGAACGTCTCGATCTTTCGTTCATTTGATAGATTGCTGGTGCTCGTTAGTCATTAGTAAAAATTCATGATCCCGATTGCTAACGGATCTGTTTTACTTGTGACAGCTCAATTCGAAAGCCAGACTAAGTTCGTGGTAAGCCCACAGAATTGTTTAGGAGGCTAATAAATTTATGGATTGCAATTAAAGATAATTTAATAACAAATTTGAATGTATTCCTAATACGATATTATTGTGTTTAATATTACTAAACCCTTTGTTTTTTTTTTGTTAGTATTATAATCGTAATTGTTTTAAATCATATAATGTGATGTGAGTTTTGGATCACAGTTTAGTTCCGCCATATATAGCCCATATTTGCTTTTTCCATTCCGTTGATAACTGTGATCTGAAGGGCTACTCAGGAGCACAAACTTCAAACGAAAATACGGGCGTTTCCTACTCAGGGACACTTACGGGCTTGTAATGATTCATGAAATTACGGATTTGATAGCGACTTCACGACGGATAAGCTACTCAAAGCTATTATATAGGACTTTTTACGGGCTAATAAGTCAAAATTCACGTAAGCTACAGAGGTGACGGCTGTATCATGAAACTTCGGATATGCTTGAGTAGACCCCCTGTTTTGTAGAAACGTCTATGATAATGTGGCATGTTTCACACTAGTCTTCATCAAGCCGGCATAGCGAAGACGACTGCTGCTTACATTACTCTGCGCTAATAGTTGTTTTAGTGTCACATGTCAACAGTGAGACCTCTGCAGAAATATATATGAGTTATGTTATAGTACGAAATAATATCCATCTTAATTTACGTATTTTATGTTGTCTATATAAATTATGTATTTATTTTAAACAAATAAAGTATTATAAACTGTTTACTATGTTTTATTACTAAATTCTTTTGTCGAACAAGATTAATCAATGATGCCTATGGTCATTTTCTGTCCTTACTGTCAGCTAATACGTAATAAACAATATCAGTATACATTTACTTTTAAATATGCATATAATTGTAAATAACTAATTAGAAATAATAAAAATAGCAATAGTCATGTCAAAATAATGTTAATAAAGTCAATACAGGTAGTCCTCGTTTTACGGCGTTTCGTTTTACGTCGCGGGCGGCGGTGGGGGGTGTTGACGGAGGATCGTAGCGCTAACTACAACTTTTCCCTACAAATATATAGAAAAATAATGTCTCGTTTTACGTCGTTTCGTTTTGCGGCACTATTTCAGTGCCTGTATATAGCAGCTAAATCAAATTGCTAATTATTAAATTAATAAATTTATTTCATTTATATTTATATTTGTATTGACGAGTAAAAGTGCTCTATTGGAGCCCAATTATTAAAAGTAAATAAATTAAATTAAAAAAAGACGTAAAACCGAGAACTGCCTGTATAATGTAAATATAAATGTTTGAAAAATACGGGAAAATATCGAGTTTATTACTAGTTTCTTTATAATCTCAATGCATTTTATACTAATGTTAGTATTTCTTGTTACGTAAAATCATAGAGGGGTCATTATTAATGCACGACATAGTCCAGTCCGCTATCCTTCGGGACCCTACTCGCTAACGAAGTTAACCTTGTACTCGCATAAACCCATATTCAAAGCTGTTGAAGGCAGACTTTCAACACAAAGAATTACGGTATATATTCCAACGTTTAACAAAGCAATGTATCCTCAAATGTGGTCATTGTATAAAAGTTTAAGGAGAAGCGTAAAAGAGTTTTAGTAACAAAGCTTGATTGATAAATACACACGCTTTTAATAATAATAATAATAAATACTTTATTGCTTTAAAAAGATAATAATAACAATACTGACACAAATTAATTCATAAGAAACAGATTTACAGCAATTGGCGATCTTATCACTAATCAGATAACCAATTGTCATAGGAGAAGCAGTAATAGTATTGGGCAATGCAATTTAGATAAATGAAATACATAATAAGTAAACTAAATATATAATGAACATACACATATATAATTTTAATATATACAAATACTATTCAGAAGGAGGTAATTTAGATTGGCAGAAGGATTACCAATAGTTGTACTCTGAATCCTGACATAAAAGTGCATGTTATTTATTTAAAAGTTAGGAATAACCTACAAACGTATTGGATGCTATCACGGAATATATTTATGACAATTTTAGTAAAGAGCTTCCTCTGTAACGGCGTAAACATGTATAATAACTTGTCAGATGGTGTCAAACTTCAAACACGTATAAAACAAATGAATGAAGCTGCAAATTACAGTTTGTAAAAACTTATTATATCTGGTAGTTAATATTATTATAATATTTATTGTTGAAGTGAACAAGACACTATTACAGTTGCTGCATATAATTGTATTATTAAGTACAATTGTATTTTGACAAGTACAAGCGTTCTAATAAGAATCTACCGGCTATGTGAGAGAATAGAATAGAACAGAATATCTTTTTTTGCTTTTGATCTGTCATTATTTCTATGTTATGTATCAAACAGAGATTCTCTGACAAATAAATAAATAAACACGACATACAGTCACTTGTTTCATTTGTCGTATGTTTCTGACCTTCTTTTGTTTATGTTAGGTACCCTAAGAATCTTTAAACTTTAACAGATTCATAAGCAATTTTTGTAGGAAGTTTGTTTAGAAGTCCTTGGTGGAAATAGCCATGAGTCTAATAGGCTATTAAAACAATAAATCAAGAAACAATTATTATAACAATACGGTGTAAATTTAAAAATAAATCAAAAATTACCATGAATATAAATATTTATAAATGCTTTGCAATATTTAAATATCAAAAGACACTTCGTTAAGGAAACAAGAAAATACTTTTCATTTGAAAGTTATAACAAAATTTTCAACTTTCTTACGCTTTATTATAACATAAATGGGGTAGGCAGTGGGTTTTTTTAAAACACGTCCTAAAAAAGATGTTACAAATCAGCGATGTAAACGTAAATTGTATTTTTTATACTAAATTAAAATCCCTATCCCTACTACATTATAAATGTGAATGTGAGTTTGTTTGTTACGTTTTCACGCAACAACTACTTAACCAATCATCATGAAACTTTGTACACATATTTTTGGAGGTACTAGAAGTAACATAGGATACTTTTCATTAAAAATTTTTTTTACTATAGTATTCAATTGACTATAGCTTCAGCTGTTTGGGATCATATTGAAATAATCTCTGATACTTATTTAATGACTTAAATGCGAGCGAAGCCGCGGGTAAAAGCTAGTTTATTATAAAACCAAAGTATTATTTAGTAATTAATTAAAAATATAAATTAACATTAAGCGGAGTACGGTCATATGATGCAAAATAAAACTAGAAAATATGAAAAACTCCCAAGTGATATCCTGAAACAAGCAAGTTCCGTTCTGAAGACCTCGGCTCTCTCTAGACGGCCGCGGGCGATTCTCGTCGCATTCAACAAAACTTTATTTTCCTCTTTTCTGAGCAAATGAAACGTATTGTTATAAAGCAGTTTGCTGCTATAATTTGGTTAAAGGATATTGATTAAAGGAATTCGTTTTAATTTAAATTTTTCTTTGTACAAATGTGTACAAAGTTTCATGATGATCGGTTAAATAGTTGTTGCTTGAAAACGTAAAACAAACTCACATTCACATTTATATTATTAGTAGGGATAGGGATTGAGAAGTAATGGTACAGCTAACTTGAACTTGAGCGCTGCCATCTACTGGTACAATATAACATTATGAAATAATTATACAAAGTCTTTCTGCTTAAGTTGTGTATCGACTGAGTTATCGATCAGCAAATATTATTAGTCGATAGAAAGGTAACAGCCAAAAGAAAATAGGAATAAAGGGATGTGAAAACTCACAAAAGAAAATAGAACAGTTCGAACTCTGGGAATTTATTGTGAACCAACGAAATCTTTAGAAGAATCTGCTCTTAGATTTTGATCACTATTTTCAGCAATTCCTGCTCTGACTTCGATGGGAAAGTTATCGTGTCCATTTCAAATGTTTAGGTTGTTATTTTTGTAGACCAAAAACCGAGGGACTTATATAGGTATATGACCAAATATAATCTAAAATCTTTCCTATACCTAATGCAAGGTATGATATACATTTTTAACTAATATTTAATTATGTATTTTCTATATTTAAATATTTTTGGTTGCTGTTTATATATTTATATATTTTTCAACAATAATATTATTTCTGAAATAAGAGATTGACTTTATCTAATAATTGTAATAGCAGAAATGACATTTAAATTTTGTTATTCACAGAATCCAAAAATAGATTTAAGTAACCAAACTCCCAAACCCACTTCAATGTTAACTCTTTCACTTAGAAATATAGAGCAACGTCTTTTTAGAATTGGCATTATTTTTATTTTCAATTGTTTAATAATTTATCAAAAAATGATTATCGTAAGCGTATAAAAATAATAAGCGACTAAAAAATAACAAGTCTGAAAAAATGGTTGTGATATTTTTATCTTATCGAGATTCTTGTGGCCTTCTTCTCGTCATACGCCTTTCCGAAGCCATTGTAGAGTCTAACGATGCCTTTAGTTTTAGTTTTACGCTACTGTTCATTACTGTTATGGTAATCCTATCACTTTTAAAATGAGTGTTAAGTCAAGTGATTTAGTCGTATTCTGAGACATTTAGAAGTAGTCGGGTATAACGAGTAGATAATGCAAGTAAGTTATTGAGAAGGTAACTGTTATTTGAAGAAATTTTTGGGCGATAGCAATTGTTTCTGGTTACTGATCGTATTTATATCGCTGTATTATTATAAAAAAATTAAAGACGGCAATAATGGAAAATAAATCTCGACTCCTGCGTATGACTATGTATATTTCTTATACTAAACCAGCCATTCTCAAAGTGTGTTCCGCGGAACCCTAGGGCTAAAATACTGCAAAAAATACCTACCAAAGGGAGATTATAAGGTTACATCTAAATATTCCAACTAAATATTACATTGCAATATGATTATTCATAAATACATAAAAATAGTTTTTTATAATTATATTAAGGCTTTTTTCTTCGCCAAAAAAGTTTGAGAATCGTTGTACTAAACAAATATTTATTATAATCCAAAAGCAAGTTCTATAACCTTCCTAATCCAAAACACAGGAAGTGTACTAATGAAATGGCTCGACACAGTCTTGCGTCCTTTCAGCCGTAAATAATATATTACTACGAAAATAGTTTTATTTTGCGTGTTTTTTTCTCTATTGGCAACATTTTCTTCAACTGATATACCAATCCGATTAATTGTCAAGTTCGATGAGGGTTGTATTTTGTATTAAAAAAAAAGAAATAAAAAACAGTAATACCCCGCTTTACGCGACCCCGTTATGCGCCGTTTCACTATAACGCGCAATTGAAATTTCGCGTTCAATTGCTCCGCATTACGCGAAAGTGTGCATATAAACATAATGTAGTCATCAACTTCTTTATGGTCGCGGGAATTTCAGTTTCCGGAACGTATTCCTCGCGTAAAGCGGGGCATTACTGTATAATTCTTTAAATTACAAATATGTTCAATGTGAAAAGATCTAATTATATAGGAAAATCCTTGACAACTTGAATGTTACATACAAGACTAATCAGGACAGCACCTGTAGCTATAGATGTCTGAGTTATTTTAGTTATATTTTGTTTTGACTGTGTATGTTGTAGATATAGAAATAAAAGCCTTCTTGTGTGTAATCATTTATGAAGCTTGTTTACGACTACTGACAACCCTGTAGTCACCTACATACAACTGATATAAAAGATTTATACAACTACCCTCAAATCATAACTTGCATATAACAATCACATTTTAAAAGATTTACAGCTACGTGGTTACGTCAAGATTTTCAAGTTAAAGTTTCAAGCGAGTGAAAATCTATAATAATAAGCTAACGATACATCTCTATTGAAGTTGATTGAAACGGAAATGCTATTGATTTGTATTTGTTTAGTTGTCATTTCCGTTTTGTTATTCCATCTCAGATACGTTTTTGGTATATCACGTTTTATAATGACTTTTGTTGCATTATGAATAAAATATAAATGCAGTTTTAACATGAAAAGCTGTTTATTTTCAATCACAATGACATAATTGGCAATAGTATTTTAAGCCTAGAATATTAATTATGTAACATTACTCCTCCTGAAAGCTCAATATCCGAAACGCGCAGGAGGTTTACGTCGTTGTGTGGAACGACGTGGTGCCTCGTTTAATGCTGCAGACGTTGAGGGTTGAGGCTCCCGCTGTTCAAGATTCTACTGTTGAGCGTTAGGAGACCCAGCTGATTTGTCTCCGTGTCCATCTGATAAACTTTGTTGTGTGATTTGAGTTGATGCACCAGGTTGATAAGTCATCGCGTCCGGTAAAACATGATCATTGACGTCACCCCTACCTCGTTTTGATCCACGACTATAATAGGAATAATTCTTCGGCTTCTTGTTGTTACTCACAGTATCGTTTTTCATTTCCAAACTGTTATCGTTACGAATGACATCCTTATCATCGTTGTTCTCATCGTTAGTTTCCCTTCGCCTAAGTTGATCAGAGTGTTTCCGTTTGATTACTCCATTGTTCATTTCAACTTGATAGGAGTAAGGCCCGGTGCGTTTTGATGTATTCCCTGGTTCAGAGCCTTTTCCTATAGATTTGTTAACCCAGACCATGTCTCCAATCGAATATTCTGGCGGAATAGTTTCTTTAACTGATGGCTTGAGTTCCTGGAATAACCCAGCTCTTTCAAGATCTTCCTTAACACTTGACTTAAGAAGATCAAACGTAGTGCGCATTTATCTTCCAAACAACATTTCACTTAGTTGGTATCATTACCTTAGTTGGCGAATCTTTTTTATTCACTGGATACGTTTGGTTGCTTTCATTGTCGCTAGATTCGCTAGACGTGTTGTGTCGTGCTAGGCGTCTCGTTCGAAACTATTTATGCATTGCTTTGCCGCTACTAATGCACACTTTTGAGAAGTGGTTGTTCTTCCCGCATAACCTACAGCGTTTGCCTCTGGCTGGACATTCCTCTAAATTATCGTGATAGTCTCCAAGGGTGTAGTTGTAAAGAAAACTGATAGATTGTTTCACTTTCTTCCCGATGTCTTTTTACAAAACACACTTTTTCCGAGAGTACGTACGTTTTCTTGCCATAATAATTGTTCAATACAATAATCCCAATCTTCATTGTAGGGGTTGAAAACATCGAAGTTAAACTTGCCGATCGACATCGTTATTTGCATTATGAATAAAATATAAATGCAGTTTTAACATGAAAAGCTGTTTATTTTCAACCACAATGACATAAGTGACAATTGTATTTTAATTATGTAACAATTTTTATTCCCTTTGACGTTTTATGTCACGCCACACGGGAACGCGGTCGAACGGGATAAAAAGTATCCTATGTCCGTCTCCTGGTTCTAAGCTACCTCCTCACCAATTTTCAGCCAAATCGGTTCAGCCGTTCTTGAGTTATAAATAGTGCCACTAACACGATTTTCCTTTATATCCAACGGGATAAAAAGTATCCTAAAGCCTTCCCCCGGCCCTAAGCTACCTCCCCACCAATTTTCAGCCAAATCGGTTCGGCCGTTCTCGAGTTATAATTAGTGTAACTAACACAACTTCCTTAAATATTAAAGGAAATTTATTTATATCTACACCAGCCATTCTCAAAGTGTGTTCCGCGGAACCCTAGGGCTAAAATACTGCAAAAAATATCTACCAAAGGGAGATTATAAGGTTACATCTAAATATTCCAACTAAATATTACGTAATATTACATTGCAATATGATTATTCATAAATACATATAAATCAGTTTTTTATAATTATATTAAGGCTTTTTCCTTCGCCAAAAAAGTTTGAGAACCGCTTTGTATTTTTGTATGTTTGTAATGAATTGGCTCAAAAATTACTGGATCGATTTCAAAAATTCTTTCACCATTCGAATGCTACATTATCACTGATCAATATAGGCTATATAAATTACAGGAAGTAATTTGGTAAAAAGGTAGTTAGTAGACATCCTTTCATTTTTCCTTAGAAAGGCTTTCTTTTTCGATAGGGGTGTGATAGGCATTTTCTGTTGACTGAAATGTGAAACATTATTAAAATTCAAAGTACCTTACATCATTATTAATACGCGAACGAAGTCGCTGGCAACATATACTCTACATATAAATAAATAAACTAAACAAATAATACAATAGATCCGGCAATAAAAAATCAATTTTTCAATATAATATAATATAATATAATATAATATAATATAATATAATATAATATAATATAATATAATATAATATAATATAATATAATATAATATAATATAATATAATATGCAAACCATTTAACCACTGAGCAGAAGTAGTTATATTTTCCTAACAACTATCGTAAATATTTAGACAAACCAATCTATAACAAAGTCTAGTATTTAAAAAAAGTAGGTTAATACTTTATTACGCGATGAATTAGGTCGATATAGGGACCAACTGTCGCATAACTACTTATAAGAAGGGAAGGTATTTCAAATTTCTAAACTTTCGTTATTTTATTTATATATTTTTTTTAATATTAAAAGCGTTTTACGAATAAATTTAATAGGTATTAGCAGTTAATTTAGTCACATTTTGTGTTTAAAATGTTAGTAAAACTTCTAGGAGTTCTTTTTACTCATAAAATATGTTGAAATAGCGGCCTAAAGAATTCGTAGGCTACATAATGTAAGGACCCTAAGTACTTGACATCAATGTCGAGGGTCCTCCAAGAATTACTAGACCATAAATAGGTACTTATGTATTTTTGGTATAAGAAACCCAACGATGCGTTATTTCCATGTTGAACTTATGAATTGCAAAGAAATTCCAGAATTTGGAATACTGATATATTTATTTACGAGTATGTTCTTTGATTGATCTTTAAATTTTCTTTTGAACTCACTTAATAGGAGTTATTAAGGTGCTGGTACGACGTTAAACTATTTATTATGAAAATATCTATAAGATACAAAATGAGTGTAAATTTGTTTTATATTATTTATTCAAATTCTAATAGATTTTCTAAAAAGTTCCTATTTTAAACATTTGTATTGAGAGAAATTTAAAAAGAAAATGTGCACTGGTACAACCATTTGTGAATTCAGGTTTATTTTTACTAAACCATTGTCTCGTTGAAGGATGTATGAAAATGTATTCCAATTTTAAATAGTTTTCATTATGTCAAAAGTGGAACACTGATTATTTGCCGTTATAATCAATAAAGTTTAAGTCATTGAGAGATTTTTAGTCAAGTAACGCATAGAAACCGTCTACATAAATTTTGTTTTACAAAGTATTTTCTGTAAAAGTATCAAATTCAGGGGTATCTTAATAAAATACACTAAAAATACGCCCTCCCCAATTACCTGAAACTTCAATAATTGGTAACAATAAGCGACAAAGTAGAGCAATAATCGTTTTGTTAACGCGACAAGTTCTTGGTAACGACAATATTGCCTTTATGTTTAGTGTTATCTCACTTTGTTTCTAACTACTTCCAACACATAGGCCTTTCATTCTATTAAGGCTCTAACGAATACATTTGGGTGATGCAAATTTATTTACGAATAATATTTATAATATCTAATCAATATTTAAATTTACCACCAACTAAAATAAATTTGAAGGAAAGACATTACACAAATATTTAATTAATTTTGAGTCATTTTATTGATTTTGTTCATTTGACGACAATATTGTCTGTTCAATGTGAGCTGTCATGAACTGTCACGGCAATATATGAAATTCATTGGAATGATAGTGGCGCCATCTGTCGAAAATTGTTCGTACCTTCGTGGGCTCATGCACAACAGCTTTACTAAAGATCATCACATGAAATGAAATGAAAATCGTTTATTATCATAGGCACTAAAGGCGTGCACTTGCTCATCGTTAGACTCTACCGTGACTTCGGAAAGGCGTATGGCGAGAAGAATATCACAAGAAACTCGTGATCAAATGCATAGTTTACAATTCTATAAAGGATATACAGACAAACATTCATCTTTATATATATAGACAAAAATAATAAAGAAATAACTTAAATTATATTTCATGTATCAATTTTATATGATTATGTATTATTTAGTATTATCATGTGTTGTTTTTGTGTATTCATGTAGGTAAGCATAAACTTCAACATGCTTTCGGACTTAATTCATCATAAAACAGCGCCTTAATAAGACCGGTAGAACTAAACACCTTTAACCTTTAATAGAGTTTAAACTAACTATCAATAAATAATATCTACATTTCAAATAAACTATATAATACCTATATTAATATTAAGACTATTTATTTTAGATTTAATTTGGTGTACTATATATGTTTATTCTTATTGAAAAGTAGAATGTGTGTTACATTTTAGACAACGCCATCTATGTGTGGGTGGTGGAATCTTAAACAGTTCCTGGTGTCACAAGAAGACTATGTGCTTTTACGAAGAAGATTAAATTAGTAACCCAAGTGTCTGTGCCTTAGAAACCTTTGATATTCGCACGTAATTGCTGAAACCCACTGAATCAATTATGGATGCACTTTATCTCACATCTCACGGACCAGTAGAGTGTAAATTTTCATCAATACTTTTGCAGATTACACAATCCTAGTTCTTTTATCTTAAATACAACTTATTAATTTAGTTGCCATTATTCCGATTTTCAATCATTTTGTAGCACAGCTCATTTTGTATTTGTCATTAATTCAGGCCTTAAATCCGCATGCGGGAAATCGCAGCACATAAGGATCGATATTTTAGTATTACATCACATTTTAACAAATGACAAACGTGTTTACTCAATCCGCAGTCTTTCTATATCTAATAATGTTAGTCGCTTCAGACATGCGTTTCAAAAATCTCCCGCGATCCGCATGCGTTAACTAATAACTAATGTGAAAGAGCCATAATGCAAGACGTTGAAAATGGGTCAAGGAGTTAAACATTGCTATTCTTAACAGCGAATATAGGATGCGTTTAAACCAATTTACTCAGTGACCTACACATCGATAAATGAAATCACAATGTACGTGTAGAACCCTGTCCTAGATTGGCGACGTATTTTAAAACTTAAACTTGAAAGTTTAAGTTAGGTTAGCAAATCTGTATCATAACGTCTAAATGTTTTCGTTTTAATATTTATACATTCCATCAAGCGGATTTCGAGAGAACTTTCGCTTTTATTTTCATTGAATTAGATATGAATTACAATGTGAACTTAAAATAAAATGAAATATATCTTAAAAACAATTGAAAAACTGACAGCACATTTGCCCGCCAAAATTAGGCACAGACTTCGAATTGTGTGAACTTAAAATAAAATGAAATATATCTGGCTGTATGGGCTCGATCCCTTTGCCTTAAAAACAAAAAAAAAATATCATATACATCGAATTGTGTGAACTTAAAATGTAATATTTCTTAAAAAATAAACAATTGAAAATAATTTTATAGCCTATGTTCATCAGGGATTTTTTACGATTCTAATTGTAAAAGAATTTTTCAAATCGGTCCAGTAGTTTCGGAGCCTATTCAATACATACAAACAATCAAATGTTTCCTCTTTATATAATATAGCAGTTGCCCGCGACTACGTCTGCGTAATAATGAAGATATAAAGTACTGTGAAGTTTAATGATGTTTCATATTTCAGTCAACAGAAAATGCCTTCCACACCCCTGTTGCAAAATCTACTAACTGCCTCTCCGTCAAATTTCTAGTTTGTAGCAAAAAAATTATACAAACCTGCGAGAGCCCTTACAACTCCTTAATCTGACCCTGTTGCAAAATCCGTACTTTGCAGACGTCAACTAACTATAAACTACCTCCCTGTCAAATTTCATCTTTGTATGTCAAGCGGATTTCGAGAGAACTTTCGCTTTTATTTTCATTGAATTAGATATGAATTACAATGTGAACTTAAAATAAAATGAAATATATCTTAAAAAACAATTGAAAAACTGACAGCACATTTGCCCGCCAAAATTAGGCACAGACTTCGAATTGTGTGAACTTAAAATAAAGTGAAATACAATATATCTGGCTGTATGGGCTCGATCCCTTTGCCTTAAAATGGAACAAAAAAAAAAAAAAGAAATATAGACATCGAATTGTGTGAACTTAAAATGTTATATTTCTTAAAAAAAAAACAATTGAAAATAATTTTATAGCCTATGTTCATCAGAGATTTTTTACGATTCTAATGGTAAAGGAATTTTTCAAATCGGTCCAGTAGTTTCGGAGCCTATTCAATACATACAAACAATCAAATGTTTCCTCTTTATATAATAGTATAGACTAGCTGTTGCCCGCGTCTTCGTCTGCGTAATAATGAAGATATAGAGTACCATGAAGTTTAATTATGTTTCATATTTCAGTCAACAGAAAATGCCTTCCACACCTCTGTTGCAAACTCTACTAACTACCTCTCCGTCAAATTTCTAGTTTGTAGCAAAAAAAATATACAAACCTGCGAGAGTTCTTACTCCTTAATAACTCCTTTGCAAAATCCGTTCTTTGCAGACGACAAAATATCTCCCTGTCAAATTTCATCTTTGTATGTCAAGCGGATTTCGAGAGAACTTTCGCTTTTATATTCATTGAATTAGATATGAATTACAATGTGAACTTAAAATAAAACGTAATATTTCTTTAAAAAAAAAAAAACAAAAAACAAACAACACGTTTGACCGCCAAAATTAGGCATAGACATCGAATTGTCTGATCTTAAAATAAAATGAAATACCTTTGCCTTAAAATGAAAAAAAAAAGATATATATCTTTAAAAACAATTGAAAAATTAGGCATAGACATCGAATTGTGTGAACTTAAAATGTAATATTTCTTAAAAAAAACAATTGAAAATATTATATAGCCTATGTTCATCAGGGATTTTTTACGATTCTAATGGTAAAAGAATTTTTCAAATCGGTCCAGTAGTTTCGGAGCCTATTCAGTACATACAAACAAACAATCAAATGTTTCCTCTTTATATAATAGTATAGATAACGTCTTTTCTATTTATACACTCTTTTCGTCCTACCCACATTCGTTATTGTATGTAATTGTATATATGTACTTATATATATATTGCCCGCAATATCGTAATAATGAATGAAATAAAAATAAGTATTTTTTTTAGATTTGATCAGTTTTAGCGGATGCCTACGTCATAACATCTACCTGCATGCCAAATTTCAGCCCGTTGATAGATCACTATGTCAGTCAGTCACCTTTGAGTTATATATATTTAGATATCAATATAAATGTATTTTTATGCAGTTTTAGAGCTCCAATTTCTGCTTCCATCTTATAAGGGTTAGGTATGCCTTATGGCAGCGGTTCTCAAACTTTTTTGGCGAAGGAAAAAGCCTTAATATAATTATAAAAAACTTTATATGTATTTATGAATAATCATATTGCAATGTAATATTACGTAATATTTAGTTGGAATATTTAGATGTAACCTTATAATCTCCATTTGGTAGGTATTTTTTGCAGTATTTTAGCCCTAGGGTTCCGCGGAACACACTTTGAGAATGGCTGCTTTATGGTATACTACAATAAATACATTAATAATAATAACTCTTTATTGCACACAATAATACATTTAAAGAAGGACAGAAGAAAATAAAGAACAAAATGCGGTTTTATCACTAAGCAGTGATCTCTACCAGGCAACCAACCTTACATTATTTTTCATGCACTTAAAAACCGCATTCTTTCAGTATTAATTGATATATGCATAACGCATATATATAGGTGGAGATATATATATATATATAACAAGATCTCTGCTAAAATATATTAAAAGCATTTCAATATTGCACGACAAAGGAAACTCGTTACTGGTAATGAAAGGAAATTGATAATTCCTTACGTCTCCTTCTATATATACCTACAATTCTATACGTATAGATTTATATCTATACTAACATTATAATAATATTATCAAAAACTACTGGACCGATTTCAAAAATTCTTTCACCATTTGAATGCTACATTATCACTGATCGATATAGGCAATATAAATTACAGATAAAAAGGATCCTTACTAAAACTACAATAATGTAACCCAAGGTTGCCAAAAATTACTATAAAAGGCAGGCGTCGTTGAAATATTAAACATCATACACTTCATAGTATCTTTATTACTACGCAAACGAAGTCGGGGGCAACAGCTAGTATTTTATAAAAATACAGAAGTAAGTTTATTTTGGATTTGAACATGCAAGTCGGTATAGTGGAGATGACTGTATTGTTCGTAGTAATTAATTTAATGGGTTAGCCGTTAGGTAATGTTTTTTTTTTGTTATTGCCAAATAAAATATATATATTTTTGTGTACAATTTTGTTTTATTAATATGTAGTGTTGTTCATGTTCAATAACATTTTATTTGTTAAAATTTGTAACATGCCCGAATATTAAATTTCGTCATTTACGTGACACGTTGCGTGCCAAATTCGTGTCGGACGGATACCAAATCGAGTTATACCTGCAAATGGTTCTTGCAGAATTGCCAATTACTCCGAAGTGTTGCGTTCCCTTTGAACATAAGTTTTAAATTAGTATTTTATAAAAAAAGCTTACTATATTTAAAATTCGACTCACTTAAAACAAAATTGTTTTTTTTTTTTTAATATACATGTTGTTGTTATAGGTTGTTATATTTATTAATAATACACCAGCTTGTTTGAAAACATACTTTCTTATTTTTCATCTTTATTAATGACCTCAGATGTCTAATGAAGACAATTCTGCCAATGTCGAGTATTTGGGCAAAAACCCAATAAGAGATTACAAAATTTTAATTCACATGTAAACCGTCATGTCAAAAAAAAAAAAGAACTTTATTAGTCTAATCTCGAAAGTCATTTTTATTCATTTTTTTTGGATCCCACATTAGGCCATGACATAATATTTCTTTAATCCAACAGTTGTTATAAATACGATATCTATACTATGTAATCAACATGAATACGCTGAAAGCTAAGTTGATTATCGACAAGTTAAGTAGCCCCCGAGGACAATGGTTTTGCCAAGTCAACATCCCGCCTTCAAAATTTGCGGAAACCCATACCCTAATTAAACCCTACTCAAAATAAACCTTTTCGACACAAAAAGTTGATTCTAAGTTTTCTTCTTAACTCTTTAAGTGTATTTTTAACTAATTTTAAAAGACGTCAATTTTTTATTATTGTTTAATTAGTAAATATCACTACTACAGGTTTTCAAAGTTACTTTATTTCTATACTAGCTGTTGCCCCCGACTTCGTTCGCGTAGTAATGAAGATATAAGTAGCATGAAGTTTAATGATGTTTCATATTTCAACGACGCCTGCCTTTTATGGCAATTTTTGGCAACCTCGAATTACATTATTGCATTTTTAGTAAGGATCCTTATTTTTTTTCTGTAATTTATATAGCCTATATTGATCAGTGATAATGTAGCATTCAAATGGTGAAAGAATTTTTGAAATCGGTCCAGTAGTTTTTGATTTGTTTATTATAATATTACTATAGATTAGCCTAGCATTTGACCACACTCCGTCTGATGTTAAGCTTGAGTGTGGTCCATAAGTGGAGACAAATGTTACCACAGATGTCTGCATGCAACAGACATCTCCACCGTACCGGCTTCTCTCATTATCTCGAATGCTGAATTCTTCTGTGAATTGTATTACACAACACGGTTCAATAATTTAACGATATCTGCAATCGTAAACAAAAAATATTGGAAAAACATCTGGGTTTTCTTCATACGCCATTTAAATTATCGTAAAACTTATATCGCTTTTCAATAAATTGAAAATTATATTATATTAGAAATGTATGTATTATATATTTATATGTTATGGTTTACAATATCATATCCTCAAATTGGGATAATTTATACCAGTGGTTCTCAAACTTTCTGATTTTGCGACTCACTTTTGTGTAGAACTTTTATCCGCTGCGTTTAACTAATATTTCATTGCCATAAAGTTCGCTTCTTACGTATAAATACACTAATTATACTGTAACTAAATATTTGCAGTGTTTTAGAGCATGCCATTCTCCCGTCAAACGGTCAGTTTGGGAACCATTGCCCGATTCCATCAGGATAATAACAACACCCGAGCCTGAAATTAACTTAGCAATTAACTTAGAATAATACACTAAACATTAATAAATCTATTCGGAGTTTATATTTAGCTGAAATAACATTTTTAAAAATGGAATATAGAAATACACTTTTTTCATCTTTCATAGTAGCTTAATCAATGGTCGTCTAACTATTAACCATACAAATAAACATTTGAGTTCAATCGTTTATATGTTATATTATATTATATTATATTATATTATATTATATTATATTATATTATATTATATTATATTATATTATATTATATTATATTATATTATATTATATTATATTATATTATATTATATTATATTATATTATATTATATTATATTATATTATATTTATAGATCATTATACTAGATATGGAAACAAAGTGTTATGGTGGAAAGGTCGCAGATCAATGGTTTACCGCTTATTATTACTAATAATAAAAATTAATTGAAAAATTATATAATGAAGATGAGTGCCTTGTAATGGTGTTATAAATATTATAGTCTAAGTTTATTAATTTAGCATCTCAATTAAGTGTATTGTATAGCAGTTTTGGCAGACGGTTGTATTAACCATCATCTGCCAGTAACTCTATACTGCCTACATATTTTTATTATTCATTAATCTAATAATAGAAAGGATTGAAGTGATATCAGATGTTAAAATTATTAATGACTCTTTTAATTAACCATGCTCAATGTAAAGTATCTTAAGCAGTTAATAATTCATAATTTATTTTAAGACTATCTTGAATGATGAGGGTGTGTAGGGTATTTTCAAAAGCCAACAGACGTTACGCTACTCCTCTTAATTGGGGAAACGCTTCTTGATCAAATTTCTCTACTACGTAATTGTAAATACGAATTAGTCATTAGTTTAGTTTCTTTGTACTTGAAATTAATTCATTAAACAAGCACAGTTATTTGGATAAGTGTTTAAAACCGCGGTTTATGGTTAGTTGCTAAATTTACAATACAGACACTAATTTTAACTTATATGAAGATTATAATTCTTTGTACTGGTTAACTCAATATTAAACGTTTGGTTTATGCAAGTTTTTCCTATTTGTTTCATATATAAGATATATAAATTTTATTGTATAATATATTGGGGGAAATTAGTTTGGTTACATTTTTGAAAGATTTTATTACACGTAATAACAATAACAATCGAAACGATATATAAAAAAAAGGCTGGTATAAATCACGCTCGTTCAAAGAGGGATTCTTAAAAGGCGTTCCCACATGTCAAGTCGTTTGGGCTGGAGCCAAAGTCTTGCAGTGTTTTGACCCAAACAGAAGTAACTACACTTATTTACACGACTGCATTTTGATATAGTCCTGTTTTGGTATTTGATTTAGCTCCGAAAGTTATTATCAATTAGTTTAAAGAAGTGTGTGTGTATATCAACAAATTAAAAATTTCTTTACACATTTTATAACTTATATTTTTTGAATTAGATATGAATTACAATGTGGACATAAAATAAAACGTAATATTTCTTAAAAAAATAATTGAAAAAAATTGAAAAACTGACAGCACGTTTAACCGCCAAAATTAGGCCTAGACATCAAATTGTCCGAACAAGGTGATTTATTTAATTTTACTCTTTGAGATCTATATAAGTGTACTTAATATTTATTATTATTAATTAATTTATTAAATAACTACATAATGTTTATAAATTTATAGAAGTGATTTTTATCTTACCTTAATTACTAATAGACGTACGAATTATATTGTATACAGAAAAGTTTAACAGCATATAATACATATACATAAAGAGGTACGCTGAAAAAGAATATGCCAGTTTCGCACCAATTCATGTCTCCAAGCAATAAATAATAAATTACGAACAATTTTCACATGAAGTCGTTTATCTTTTTTTTTTTGAAATTCCATAAAGAAAATGTGAAACGAGGGGGCACTAAATTGTTTGTATAAATTGATAGATGTATAGATTAGTGCGAATGGACAGGGGTGTGTAATATCTGTCGGTGTAAAGCTGCTTCGGTCATAAATCGTACGTAAAGTTACGTTAGGTTAAGATATTTAGTTAAGTTAGGATATTTATAAATTTGTTCACTTAGAACTGTTTAGATATAAATTTCTGTGGTCGTAATTATTATATTTAATGTTAACTCATATTTTAGTACAGCCATTCTCAAAGTGTGTTCCACGGAACAAAATACTGCAAAAAATACCTACCAAAGGGAGATTATAAGGTTACATCTAAATATTCCAACTAATATACGTAATAATACATGGCAATATGATTATTCATAAATACATATAAATCAGTTTTTTATACTTATATTAAGGCTTTTTCCTTCGCCAAAAAAGTTTGAGAACCGCTGTTATAGTAGATTATAGAAGAGAGTTGAGTAAAATGAGTTATACATTCCCATTTATTTATTTATAAAGCCTCCCTATAAAATAACATCAATACAATATACTTTAAAAAGGACCTTTATTACACAAATTAAATGAAATTTTAATTATAGGATAGGACAGCATGCTCAAGATGATTAAACACTAGAATAAGAATACAGACAATCGTAGCAACTAAAATTAAAAAAAAACAAAACAGATAATAATAAAAAAAAAATCAAAAAATCAATAAACAAATGAACAAAGAAAAAAGAAAGGAAACATTATTTTTTTATTGTTATATTGTAATTATAAATAAATGTATAAAGTTTATATAAATATAATTTATATAATTTAAAAACATAGTTGTTTTATTTGACCGGCGATTTGAAAGCTATGTAACCAATATAGAGTTAATATTCAATAAAACGTCCTTTAAGATTTTTATTTTAATATTGATGATACTTTTATAGAACATATATAAAAAGTAAGAAGTGAATTTTGGCAATAAATATTATACATTTATTTAGGTATCATATTATGTGCACGTAAACGAATTCAATGAAATCGGCCGCTTTAGCCACCCTAATTGAGTTATTCGTGAAAATGCAGTGAGAATAAAATCGGATCACGTTAATTAAGTTTTCATAATTGGTCATTAAGTTTTAAAAATAAACTTTATTCTGTTTATTTGTCTACTAAATAATTGTAATAAATTGTAAGTAATATTTCTAAGGGTTCAAATCTATAATAATAATAATAAATTAATATATGTAATAATGATTACAATACTTCGACTTTACACTAAGGTCAGGCTACTCAGGCGCACGAACTTCGGACGTAAATACGGGCGTCTCCTACTCAGAACACTTACAGGCCAGTAATCATTCACGAAATTACGGATTTGATAGCGAATTCACAATGGATATGTTACTCAAGGCTTATTTTACAGACGTTTAACAGGACTTTTTACGGGCTTATATGTCAAAATTTACGTAAGCTACAAAAGTGACGCGGTCGTATCACGAAACTTCGGATATGCCTGAGTAGCCCCCCAAATCCGACGGTCAAGCAATCTCTTTTTGAAACGAGATTTTAGTGAAATGTTTATTCTAGAATCACGTTTGAACATAGATTCACTTTTGTTTTGGAATAAACGACGTTTTAAAAGCATATTCTATATTTAAATAATAAACTACGCTCGTGCGTCATTTCTAAGTACATATATACCGTTCTTTCTGTAGACATATAACGCGAATTTATCTTAATTTCACATGGCAACCCCTTAAATCCGTTTTATAAAATTCACCACATGGGCGTAGTAAATGTCCCTGGTTCATGCCGGACAGGCCTATTGTTCACCAATTTTCTGCTCCACCAAACACCGACGCACGTTTATCAGACAATCAAAATTCAATTACCAACTTGTAGATAACTTCATTCCAGAAATTAATGGAATTGACTACAGTTGCGTTAAATACCTTTAACGGGTTATATTAGGGACATTTTCTCTTAATAACTCCCTGTAGGGTTAACATGTTCAATTTTCTATACCACTACGCTACAACGACACAAGAGAACTTTATTACTTAACGTTAAGTAATTTAAAATATATAAAACTAGCTTTTACCCGCGGCTTCGCTCGCATTTAAGTCATTAAATAAGTATCAGAGATCATACTAACTATAGTCAATTAGAAACTATAGTAAAAAATAATAATTATTTTTTTAATAAAAACTATCCTATGTTACTTCTAGTATCTCCAAAAATATGTGTACAAAGTTTCATGATGATTGGTTAAGTAGTTGTTGCGTGAAAACGTAACAAACAAACTCACATTCACATTTATAATATTAGTAGGGAAGTAGGGATTATAGGAAATCATCCCTTTTTTTAAATAATGTTTGTTCTATCGTCTAATCACAACTAAACTTATTATAAATATAAAATCATAAAATCACATCATGTATCGATATTTTTGGTAACGAAACGGGTTAAAATAGCAATAAATTTCCCGAATGAACTTTATCGAAACACTACGTTCGGAAATGCGGTGTACATAATTTCACAGTGGTTTACACAGCTCTTTCACTGCTCCAAAATATTACTTGGTATTATATCAAAGTCACGCGTCATATTTTGGTATAAATAATGTGCCATTGTGTCAATCAATATGACATATTGTTAGTGACGTACATTTAAATTTTAAAAAATGTCAATTTGGGATTACATTTTGTTATACAGTACAAACTTTATATAGCGACATTTAAGAGACTGCGCTTTTTACGGCGTCATTGGGAGTTGTCGTTAAATGGAGAGATCATAATAAAGTACATAGCTGCAGTTCTTATTAATTTCTCTAATTTGGAAAGTACTGTTTGTTGCTTAGTAATAGATCGTTGTTGTTATTCAGAGTAGGTGTTATGCTACATAGAGTGGCGTTATAAGGATATTTAAGTAATTATACGTAAATATCAATTGTTTTTTCTTATTGTCTTAGGTGGGTAGTGTAAAGAACAACTTTGTTCAGGAAAATTATTTCTTTCAGGATATGTTTTTTTTTTGAAATCGCTATATTTCGGAAAGTAGACAACTTAGGTGGGTATTGTAAGGGACAATTTTGTTCAGAAAAATAAGCTCTTTTATATTATAACAAAAAAAAAATAGATTTTTTTTGGAAAATGTATTTCTGTTAAAGCCTAACCAATGTTAAAGCGAAAACACTAGTTACGGTATTATATACTTAAATAAATATACAAAAATGTACATTCACGTCGATTTGTTAACTTTAAACCGTGTTTACATATATAGTGAATAGAATTACAAATAATAATATTAATAAAATAACAGATAAAATAATAAAACCAATATTTTCACAAAAGAATAATGATGCAAGTTTCTCAAGTGCCGCGCTATTTGTCAGGAGAAACGAGCCGCATCGTTGGACTCCGATGCTGGAACGGCTCCATGAAAGTCAAAAGACTGACCTATGGCAACATCCGGATAGTCACTGTTATAGACGCACATATTTATTTTAAAAATATATCCACGACAATGGCTTTTCTACTCGCGAGAAACCAATCCACTTCAATCAAAATATAATAAAACTTAGATAATAATAATTTTATTTTTTTAACACTAGGTTTACGGACGTTTTCTATATACCTACTTCTACTAAAACGCGTCAATTTGGCGCATATCGTAGAGATAGGTATACCACATAGACAAGTTCAGTGATTCAACACTTTTAAAGAAAATAGACTTCAATTTATATTTCCCTCGATCAATGAATAAAAGTCATACAAAGAGATAAAATAAAAATTTAAACAGTTTTTGGTAATTCTCTGATAAAAGTCAAAATGCGTCAAATTGACGTAAACCCGTAAACCTAGTGTTAAATAAGCATGTGTTTGGTGATCGGTATATTTTTGTGAGATTGGCTAATCTAACCTCAAACTTCCGTTATTCTCCTTAGTCTTTAGTCGGAAATTGTTTTTTATTATTTAATATCCGTAATCAATAGTACTTTAATATTCTACCACGTTATTGAAGTTTGATTGTCTGTGTCAATCAAGATACTTGAGTATGATGCACTATATTATTACTTGATATAAAAAGTTCAACAATATCAAGTATTAGCCTAGCCATTCCGGAGTAGTACTGAGTTGAAGTGACTGAGTCACGTTTTGGGTTACATATATCATAAATCGTAATCTAGTTTATTTTATTAGAAGGATAGTGGGCATATACTAGGCCTCTATAAAAAAAATTCAAACGAAAATATAATTCTAAATAAAATCTACATTAATAATAATAATAACACTTTATTGGACAAAATAATACATATAAAGAAGAACAGAAGAAAAGAAAAAACAAAAGACGACCTTATCACTAAGCAGTGATCTCTACCAGGCAACCAACCTTAGGGTAGTAGATCAGAAAGTAAATAGTAGGGTGCAAAAAACAAAATAAAATTACATATACAAATGACAATAATAAAGATATAAATAACACTAAACATATATTACAAAATATGCACTACTAAATATACATATATATATATATACACTAGCTATTACCCGCGGCTTCGCTCGCATTTAAGTCATTAAATAAATATCAGATCATTTCAATAGAAAAGAATCAATGTGATTCCAAATAGCTGAACTAGTTGAATCAGTTGGAAACTATAGTAAAAAATTATATAAAATTATTATAAAAAGTATCCTATGTCATTTCTAGTACCTCCAAAAATATGTGTACAAAGTTTCATGATGGTCAGTTAAGTAGTTGTTGCGGGAAAACGTAACAAACAAACTCACATTCACATTTATAATATTAGTAGGTATATACTGCATTACATTCCGTAAAGATTATAATACGCGTGATTTCCGCTTTACACGCTGCACATTCAACCCAATGGTTTGTACCCTAATGCAATTGCTTCGTAAAGTTGACTTGTTTCCAAATAATTCAATTTTAAATTGAATTTTCTTCAAATAACTAATGCAATGTTTAACGAAATGAAATTACATTTTTGTTGTGTAAATTTTCTCTTTACGTACCACTTCCATTCTTTAATTATTAACTTGTAGTACATATTATTTTATTTTACATTCAAAACTATTATCATAAACTATTTTACACAGTTTTCTTTGTGGCATCAAATTTTGAAATAGTGCGACAAAAAAAAAGTTGAGAATCGCTGTTTTAGCGTAATTACTTAGCAATATAGGTAGGTAATTTCGATAACTAATTAGTGCTTGGTAAAATGTAATTACATAATACGTCCGTAGTACGCAGCCCTAATAAATAATATCGTTCCCGTCGCAGCGGAAATTAAAGAATAAATCTAACCACTCGTCATAAATAAATTGCGATTCCAATTGAAAACTCATTTACAATTTTAATATTTCAAAATTAAGATTTTTATTTCTCGTAAATTTGTCAACGTTTATGAAGTTATACATATTTATTACAATTTTTTTTTTCAGTTTAAGCGTATTTACACTTCAGTTGTTTTTTTAAAATTGTATTCTAGCATTTCGTTGTATTCTATTAACATACAGTAATACCCCGCTTTACGCGACTCCGTTATGCGCGGTTTCACTATAACGCGAAATCCAAATTTCGCGCTCAATTGCCCCGCATTATGCGAAAGAGTGCTTATAAACATAATGTAGTCATCAACTTCTCTAAAGTCGCGGGAATTTCAGTTTTTTCCGGAACGTATCACTCGCGTAAAGCGGGGCATTACTGTATTCGATACTAATATTTTGATAAATTTTGTTTTTGTTGAAATAACTTCAAAATATAATTCCTCATCTCATGAAAAACAAACATTTTCTTAATCGTTTCTGAGATACTCAATACAACAACGAATAATGTACACAAACAGATGTACAATAACAACTTAAAATCGTTCTCCTGAGGATTTAAACATAATCATGTAATTAATGCATATTAATTTATGCCGCTCTTTAATAGTAATGAAGTATGAAAAGAGTAATTAAGAAAATATTTTGGGTTTTAATTTAAAAATTAAATACAACTTTTAAATTCAATACCAATTTCCGATTGAATTTTCGAGATTAATTTTTAATTATGAGAAATTATGGTTACTTATCGAGCAATTATTTTTGTTTAAATAAAATTGCCTACGTACCTAAAAATCTGACTATGAGGACGTATTCTATCTACTAAAGATGCTTAATATAACATTTTCGGTTTCAAACGTTAAACATAATCACTCAGTAGGTATATAAGGTTATATCTTTTAAGTTTCTTTTAATTAAAAAATAATAAATTCGAAATAAACGAACAAAATTCAAATTAAGCCAAATGTTACCATCTCTAGTACAACAAAAATAGAGAATAATCTAAAACAGTATGACCTATTACAAACTTTCATAAAACAAAACACGATTCCAATTATCAATTTTAAGCCGTTAACTTACAGTTTGAAATTAGAACCCGTAAAAGTATTTGTAACTGCTAACGTGGTTTCTTGTTAACGTTCCACTGCGCACGCGTTAAAGTTCCAAGCGAGCAGTGAATCGCGAATTTCGTTCAGCGATACACGGGTTTGCGAATACGAGCTGAAATCAAAGCGATCGCGGGCGGAAAAATTCCGTACGAATAAAAACTTACAAACTAAACGAGAAGTTTTAGTTGTTTTTGCTTTTATTACGAAAGTGTCTGTTAATGATTTTTAATGTGAATTTTGGAACTTTTTGTGTGTATTGTGTATTGTGTGATTAAGGGATAATTTTCTGAAACGCGTTTCTGATATCTCGTAAGTAGATTTACTATTTTAGGTTAAACTCAATTTATGTTATATATATATTTTTAAATATTCTATTTGTAAAATATTGTTATCTTTTCAATAATTTTTGTTACTACTGTGGCTCATTATAAATTAATACCTAATATTGTATATTAATCGTGATAGTAAAACAAATATGAAACTCAATTTTTTGAAAAATTTCATTAATCCGTTCGAAATTTAAATTATTTTTTTTTTTTAAGAAGTCTATTACGGTGTTAATAAAATGACTTTATAAATGATATAAATAAATTTATGTCTAATTAATTCACGTTTCAATATTTTTATCTTGATGAAAATAAAAAAATATATATATCAAACAATACGGACATTTTTTATAACATATTTCTGTATAAAAATATTGTATTTCACAAATAAATCAATCTGGTAAATGGACAGTCAATATGATCAACGATGGTTCCCTTCTGTATATATTGTCACATGAAATTTATGACTTGTTTTCACTCCATTTTTATTATTAGGGTCCTGAAATCAATCAGCCACTGACTAACACATCTTACGCCTAATAAATCCTTAGCAAGGGCAAACGCGTGGTGAAATAAACTATATACTATACATACATAGGGCATGAATACAATTTCCGTCATCAAATCAAACATCAATATTAGTATGTGCGCTTCTCTAAGTAACAATAAAACAAATGAAAAATTTATTCTTTTTGCGGTTTACTATAGCATTAATTTCTTATGAACTCAATCCGGTGTTTTCGATATTTGATAATTCGATAAAGATGAATTATAAAACATATGATAGTAGAATCGGTTACAAAAGGATGAAAAATGTTAGTATTCTAAAGTTGCAATATATTTTCATCGATTTTTCGGAGATGTAAAATTGTTCTCCACATAAGTACCTACTTACTTTTCGGAGGTAGAAAAATATGTTACTTAAATTGATCTCTATGTATAATGCTGAAACTATGGGCGTAGTATCTACGCGAATAAATTACGTAGACAGGATTGGAACGAAACTCTAATCGGCCAATTTAAATTTCAGTTGTTCCTTTCTTAATTAAAACACTATGTAGTTAATGTTCAGGATCACAGTATAGTGGGTATTAACTGAAATATATTTTTGATACTAACTCTGCTTTCTTTTAAATGCATGATGGTAGGTAGGTAACTACCGCATTGTCTGGCAGTCGTTAACAAGCTCGATAAACGATCACATTTAAGAAGGACTTTTTCCGTAACTACGACATACATCAATAATATATGTATTGTGGTTATTTAGTTATCATTGCATCCTGAATATAACCGCTCACACTGAAAAAGGTTAGCTGTTGTTTCAGTAAGTTTTCATTAATAACTGTTATATATTTATTAATATTACTCAAATAAGTAATTATTTAGTTTAACACTAGAAGTGTCGGGCTGCATACTATACCTTTAAAGACCGCAGCCGTCAATTTTGTTTACTATAAGAATATCGCTGCCGTCACATTGACGTAAAGGAATCTCATATACCACAAATATAATAATGGTTTTTTATATGGATTTAAACTGACAATAACAAATTAGGAAAAGTAATAAAATACGAAAATAAACAAAAACATAGTTGTTTCAGTAAGTTTTCATTAATAACTGTTATATATTTATTAATATTACTCAAATAAGTAATTATTTATTTTAACTTAATACGTACTAATAATTTTAAATTCGTTTGCGCTCACTTCAAAACGTGGTTATTAAAAAAAGGAGTTTTAAAAACAAAACTTCGTAGAAATTTACGCCTTATTTCGATGTAGTTATGCATTAAAGTGTTATGTGACCTTTTGCCTTTGTACTATTATTCTGTTTACATATTTGAGGTTCAGAGTTTAAAAGCTAGACTACCCCTTTCAATGGTTAACCGCCGGCATTAAGCGAGCTTTACGGATTGCTGGTTTCTAAAGTATTTGTAAAAAACTGCTTAGTCATTAAACATTAAGACGGAGTTTTCTTAACTTTAATGAGTGAATTATATAATGTATATAACTTATTTTATCAATCTTCAACAAAATTAATATACCATATGTTAAGTTTGTTTAATTAGATAAATGAATAGTTTCGTAGTGGTGTAGTCAGCCAGTTACGCATGGGCATCGGATTCGATTCTTGGTTAAATTGTATGTATTTAAAAAAATAATTTAAATATGTAATTAGTAAGCATTATGTGTAAAATGCAATTGATTGTATCGAGTTATAGTAATTGAATGATCAATTAACAGTTGCTGTATTAGTCTACATCACTAGCTGTTATGGCGTTTGTTGCGACAATAAATAAAAACATACATATTTATATCTATATATTACATAAAATGAAATGTCTGTAGCATGCCAAATTTCAGCCCGATCCGTCCAGTGGTTTGGGCTGTGCGTTGATAGATCACTAAGTCAGTCAGTCAGTCAGCAGATTACATAAAATGAAATGTGTGTAGGCAGAAAGATATATAGACAAATTTTATATAAAATATTTTCCTCATTTAAATACATTAAACGTAAGTAAGTTGTCAGAAATTAACACGTGAAACGTTTATGAAAAATGTACGCGAAAAAATATTCGAAACATTTCCGAATAATTTGGTATTCATGTAAAGAACTTTGAAAGGGTTGAGGAAAATTAATGTGCGGGAATTCCCAATAGGGGGCTACTGCAAAAAGTATTTTGTTAGGGCGCTCACAAATGCTTCATCTTGTCTTATATTTTTTAGATAAATAAATAGAATTTTCTAAGTAGGTATAATCAACACATTTACATTAAATATCTAGTAGTCACTTAACATTAATGAAACCTGAAATTTAAAACAACACATTGTATTTAAAAATAACTTTCACCACAACCACGTAGCTATAAAACAAACGAAATAATAAATTAAAATATTTACTAACGATTATTGTTTTATCTTATACTTTAACTAATTAAAACTACTTTTTGCGGGTATAATGTTCTCGTTAAGTACTACATTAGTGCGGGTGTGGAAAAGGCCCTAAGTCACTTACGGGTTTTTTCGCCGCCTGTCCCGAACACACGAACGATCTCCGTCTAATGCATTTCGTTCTGGCTCATAAGTGAAACCGATTTTCGTTGGCAATACAAAATGGGGTGGATTAAAGTGCTTTAAATATATTAAAAGAGGATTTAGGTGTATTCGAGTCGTGGTAAATGGTCCAATTAATTTTCAAATATGTCGGTACACTAGCTAACATTGAAGGGAAGGATAAAAAAGCTTGGACATAACCAATGTTATTTTATGTTTACCCTTAGGTATACAATGGGATGACAATGCCCCTATACAGCAACTAAATCAAATTGATAATTATTGAATTAATAAATTTATTTCAATTATATTTGTAACTGTATTGACAAGTAAAAGCGCTCTATTGGAGCCCAATTATTAAAAGTAAAAAAATAGTCTATCACTTTGTTACTTACGTAGTGGAATTTTAAGAACAGCTGGAAAGTAGCCGGTATAGCGAAACGACGTTCGAGTTCTATAATTTCTAACTAACATAATAAAAAATAATATTTAAGGCAATTTTAAAGTTTGTTGTAGAAAAGAAAATAATTTCTCGTAACCTCCCCAAAAATAAACACGACGGGTCGTTACGTCGCAAAATACAAGGATTCTGTGTCCCGGGACAAATAAATATAATTGACTACTAGGACCTCGAGGTCCTTTGGGTAAAGTAAACGAATCTCGTTGAGCGTCTTACGTGTGCGATTTTATACTTGAAAATACGACAGAATATCTTATTATTTTCAACTTACACAATTGCAACTTTTATCTAAGAGAGTCTGCTAGAGCTCTTCTTTGGGATGTAGAAGTAGATAAAATAGAGGAGATGAATGCTGTCTACATACATTTCTATGTAGTGGCAGTTGTTTTTGTTAATGGACCGCACTTTAGTTTGGAGTTAGGCCGTTGCATACTTTTTCTATTTACCTTGTATTCTATTCAATTATTGTTGCAATGGGGATTTTTTGGGAACGTAAAAGGCATGTATAGTACACTAGTTTTTCAACTCCGAATAATCCAATCCAATATACCGAAACGAGTTTTCACACATATTTTGCACTGAAAAGAGTATAATTTTCAGAACGTAATAGTATATGCTATAAGCCTTGAAAGTAGCTTATATTAAGGGTAAAGTAACTTTACTTGGAAATAAATCTCTACCGCTATCTCAGTTGTTGAGAATCGCGACTGCTAGTAACTCGCTTTGCTATACTTGATGTCACTTGACTGATGGAGGGTTGTACCCACTGACATCTCTAGATCGATGGTTACTGTAGGTTTCTCAAAATTGTCGACATCTTTTCAATAAACCTAATTTTACTTCATTTTTTAGTACATTATAAATATTAAAGGAAATTATTTAAAATTATTTTGTTTATAATTCCCGCTACAACATTCAATAACTTGTCTCGACGTGTTTCGCCACTTCACGTGGCATCATCAGGATACGTGCGGTCGCTTCGGCTTCGCTTCGGATTTCCGCAAAGTAACGCCTGAAACAACCAATTACATTATAAATATGTCGTAGTCGCATAAAATCGCTCATGTAAGACAATAGGACCACTTGACACTACACGAACGTGCCCAGAATTTCTACTTAGTTCATTTGTCAGAATGTCTCATTTGAAGTGGAAACCATTATAGCCTTTTGAGTTTTGAGCTGTAAATTTTATCAAAGACATTCAAATTGAAAGCGCTAGCCAATTTTCATTTAATACACAATTAAGTTTTGTTTCCAGTACGATTGTTTTTACTGCCTTGTTACTCAACTTACAATATTGTTACAATATTGTATAATTTGTAGAAACTTTTGGGATATATTTTCTTACTACAGTAATACCCCGCTTTACTATAACCCCGGTTTCACTACAACGCGAAATTCAAATTTCGCGCTCAATTGCCCCGTATTACGCGAAAGAGTGCGTATAAACATAATGTAGTCATCAACTTCTCTAAAGTCGCGGGAATTTCAGTTTTTTCCGGAACGTATTACTCGCGTAAAGCGGGGCATTACTGTACAATAATAATTAATTAACTTTTGTCCGTTTACGGAAGGATTTTATTTTTTATTTTAAGAAACAGGAAGGACTATAGATTACAAGGTAAAGAAAACAAAAACACATAATATGTATATAAAGATAATATATATATATATATATATATATTAACTTATAATCCTATTAAAGTGAAACACAAAATATATAGAAAAAAGAAATAGAAAAAATAATAAACCATTAAAACAATAGTTCTTGATGGATTTAAAATCATGTAAAACGTATCTATTATAATGTATAAAATTGTGAAAAATATAAAATGTAAAAAAATTGTAGTGTAAAAAGTAAAATAAAATGTGTATTAAGTAGGTATATATTCTTTAGCTCGAGGCTTTCTACCATCAGTATAATGGTCAATCTACACCAGCGGTTCTCAAACTTTTTTGGTGAAGGAAAAAAGCCTTAATATAATTATAAAAAACTGATTTATATGTATTTATGAGTAATCATATTGCAATGTAATATTACGTAATATTTAGTTGGAATATTTAGATGTAATCTTATAATCTCCCTTTTTTGCAGTATTTCAGCCCTAGGGTTCCGCGGAACACCACTTTGAGAATGGCTGATCTACACGTTCTTTCTTCTTCTCTGCGTGTGCCTCGATTGGCTAAATAGTAAATATACATTCATTAGTTTGGTTTAAGAGTTCATTGTTTTTAAACCGTGAATAACGATTTAAAGCATTTTGAACAAAGGAAAAAATCAGCTATTGACATCAAAATCTCTATAATCTTCGGCTATTAAGAAGATAGAACAAAAAGTCGCGGCTATTAGAGAGAAATCAGCATAGTGATGTGACTACGGTCAATTTGTTACTTGAGTAAATTTGCTTATTTACTCGAGTCATGTTAACTTAACATGTTAATTTGTATGAAGTATTAAATATTTAAATGTATTAATTTTACAAATTGTGTTTTACAAACGTGACTTTAATTTTTTATATGAAATTACAAATGAGCTCGAGTACTTATTGGTTACGGTTTAGTTGAGGACTCCAGGATTTACTAAATGTGAAAATGTAAATTTTTTTTTTCTAAATTGTGCCAATTTTTTTAAGAAAGACAAGATAACGGGCTATGAAGGCTACCGCGGCCTTCTTCTACTAATATAGAGCTAACTCTAACCTAACCCAACTAAAACTCAACTAAAGCCAAACCTACTTATTAACTCGAGTACGAATTATTTTTGACTCGAGTTAAATAACTCACATCACTAAAACAAAAGTTAAGTTGTCTGCAACGGCATTAATCTTTTAATGTCAGCACCAAGACTATTCAAGGCAAGGGCCATCCACGGATACACGGATAGGGCTAAGAATCTTTCTCGGCAAATCAAGATAAAATGGAATTAGGGTGAAACGACAATTTTCCTTCCCCCCCTTCTGAGTTAGCGCCAGTAGAAGAAAAGAAAAATTCACTTAATTTTTGTAGGTTTTTTTCTCTTAAGTTGATTTATATTTGTTTTCACGTCTTTTTATTCTAAATTTTTTTTTAAAACGAGTGTTGTGTGTATTAGAATAATAAATTGCGTTTTTTATTCGCTTTCTTTCTATTATAAATTGCTTTCGTGAATTTATTTTAATCTACTTATTATATCAATATTTTTTTTTGTTAAATTTTCTTTATGAAACTTATTTGTGAAAGTGTGAAAACGAAAAAAAACCTGATAAAACCGTTTGTAGTTATAAAAATTTAACCAATAAATAATTTGCATGAAAAGGTTTCCCTTTGAAATTCCAATTTAGAATATTGTATTTTTATTATTTTAAACAATAGTCTCCTTTTAATTCTTTTCGGATGTCTAACGAAGACAATTCTGAAAACGTCGAGTATTCTGTTGCCCGAAAGAAAGAAACCCAGTAAAGAAATAAAAAAAAATTTAATACACACGTAAGCCTTCATGTCAAAAAGCCATCTTAAGATTCTGAAATAAAAGTCACGCTTTCAGGAATACAAAAACAAAAGTACTAATATTTATTTTGACATAATATTACATTGACAGTTGCTTTTTTAAATTTAAGGCAATTATTAAAGTTTAATACATTGTCAAATATTTTTTTTTATGTAGATATATATTATACTAGCGATCCGGTACGTGCTTCGCTACGTATGAAGTGAAATATTAAGAAAATTTAATTGGAACATCAAGTTCATGCATCAAACAGCATGAATGACATAAAAAGTTTCAATTACTGTCAACACTGAAATTAGTTTCAATTTGACAGCACAATCCGCCATTTATTGAATTAATTTGTTATGAAAAATGTGATAAATGAAGAACCGCTCGACCGATTTTGTGCAAACTTCACATAAACCATCTACTAAATAGTCCGAACAAAGCCTAAACATTTGGTTTGGATAGGTGAGCCCGTTCTTGAGTTAGAAAATTACAACGAAAAGTGCCATTGATTTTTATATATATATATTCCATAAAAATATATCTTACAGCGAAATATTAGACTATATTTTAATGTATATAAATAGGTGTACAAATTAATTATATTAGCAATTAATTCGATTACTTGTAGCGTAGTTTGAATCGGGTTTAAGAGCGGGGCCTTCTGTATTTTATACCCATTGTTACCATTTACGACACGACCCCACACCACGCAGTAAAGTTTACGAGCTATGATAATTGGACGTATCTCATAATCATAAAATATAGATAATAATATACCTACTATATACTGTTTTACTACTCAAAATGTAGCGATGGAGGGGATTTATTCGAAAAACAATCGAATAAGAATAATCTATTTTGAATTTGATCGATTGTCACTGTGAGTAGACCAGTAGTTATCTTTATTGCGATAAATGATACCATATTTATTAAAAGTAAGTAGGTATCAAAATATTTTTCATATTTCATTCGATCGACAAGTTTCATTTGTTTTCTTTTTAAGACGACAATTGATTCATTTGTTTTTTAGGTAAGAAATATCCATATTTACATTATTATATTGTAGAACATAAATATCAGGCGATTCACTGTAGTATTTTCTCAAAGTGATGTAATTGATTATTAATAATTATTAAATTATATCCTCTCAATTAACCTTTTTATATTACAATAATTATATAACATATATTAACGTAAATAGAATAATATCACTTCTATCATATGAGCATATCTATACTAATATAATAAAGAGGAAACATTTGATTGTTTGTATGTATTGAATACTGGATCGATTTGAAAAATTCTTTTACCATTAGAATCCTACATTATCCCTGATAAACATAGGCTATAGAATATTTTCAAAAACGTTTGGGATCCATATGAAAACTTCAATAATGTAACCCAAAGTGTAAAAAAAAATCATTATATTGCGTACGCTGCGGAAATTATTGACAATTGATGTACTAAAGTTTTATAGAGGACATCAATATCTACAAAAAAGTCTGCGATACCATATGTCTAACTATTACAGTTATGTCACAATAACTGCTTTTTCATGTTAAAATTTAAACTTCATAATATTTTATATCTTTATTACTACGCGAACGAAATCGCTGGCAACAGATAGTAGTACATATTTTTAATTCCCACTATTAAATGTAAATAGTAGAAAAAGTGTCTCAAAAGAAAATTATTTACTTTAAAAAAGACGTTAAATATTTTGTAAGGAATTAGCTGATTTAATTCCAACACAGAGCATAATCTTTAATTAACCGTTGCAACGTTAAATGTAAGAGAAGAACCTTAAAAGTTGAGTACGAAACGACATTACTTACTTTCTCAAGTCTCTCACAAAGTTTTCTATAATCCCCATGCTCCCATAAAGGCTTGAGCCACGGTTCTTAAAGACAGAAAAGAGATTGAATTAAAAAAGAGAAAGCTGCATTTTGCTGCGCGGTTTATTTATGTAAATTGAAGTCTAAAGGGGTATACTATTGGATTCGCTTGTATGGTGAGTTTCTATTGAAATTCGTTTTGCTTACATTTTTAAAACTTATGCTAGCGTCCTTACAAGGACGACTGAAATATACCATTTGAATCTGAAATAAAAACGACATCTGATGCATTATGGGTAATAGTGGCGGCTCTAGGCCTCGCGTCTATTGGGGCCTCGGAAAAAAAAAACCAATTTTTTGAAAGATGAAATTAAAGCTAAAAGTCGAAAAAATACGTTTTTTTTCATTTGTTTTTGTTTGTAATTTTAGATTAGTAATAAATATAACTCATTTACTTATACATAACTCGTCAGTGTAATTATTTAACGTTTTATGTCCGACTGGAAAATGGCAAAACACACTACAGAACATGGATTGCGAAAGACAGATGATGGAAAGTACTAAGAGAAGAGTGTTGTCGAAGGATTGAAGAAAGTTGTTCGCAGTAAGATGACATATAACACGCGAATATGTTAGTATTATTTATGATTATTATAGTTCTCTATAGATAACGGCCCAATCTTTGTCATAAACAAGTTAGAAGTTACTGTAAACAGGTAAGCAGTGACTAACTTCGTGACATAGTTTTGCTAATCTCTAATCACTTCTAAATCCCCTATCACGGGAGAAGTTAGAGCTATTCTGAGACATAAATACTGACTTGCAATCGCATTTCATCCGACGTAATACCAGCCTTTCATAGGTTAGAACGTTATATAAAAAATATACTAGTTATAATGGAAATTCACAATCACCTAATTAAGTGATCTCATGTCGTGGTAATCCGGATTTTCCAGTTCCAATCAACTGGTCGTAGTTTCTCTATAAAAAAAAATTGTATAGCTTAATAAATGTACTCTTCAAATTATTGATTCATTTATAAACGTCTCAAACAAATGAATAAATTTCCGAAATGTCAATTCAGCGTACTTCAGAGAGTTAAGCTTGAATATGTTATGTTTATGATGCCTAAATCCTTCTCATGATGTCAGATTGTTTCCATTATTAACGGGAGGTCAATTTCGATATAATAGCTCTTGACTTGACAATGTTGTTC